>CAOLHI010000442.1:615000-639799 GCA_948474755.1 Ctenosaura bakeri | reverse complement strand
AATCAAACCGTGTTTTCCTCATCTATTCTTACAACATGTGGATGTGTACTCCAGACAGCATCCACAATCATGCTGACATCACAAGCTACTATACCAAACAGGCTCTGAGTGTTTTATCCAAAGCTGTAGAGACAGAGAAACTTTCTTGTAGTAAGCCATGTTGAAGAACAAAATCAGGCTATTGATCAACTAGCTCTGCAGGGTTCCTCAGATATACCTGGAGCTGCTAGGAATTGAATATGGAAACTTCTTCATGCACACCTCTACTTTTGAGGTGTGACCCATCCTTGAAGTTATATTCTGACTGCTGTGGTTCTCTGAAGAGGAAATATCACAAAACACACATCATGTAATAGTTTCATAAATGAATTCAGTATCTTAGATCAGGACACTTGACTGAGATGGTACTCTAATGCCAACAGTGCCCAGCATTGATCAGGATGAACTGTTTAATGGCAGTAATAGTGAGATATTGACAGGGAGCAGAATTCAATGCTGGAAGTCCACTGATAGAGTTCAGTGGAAGTAAAGTCTGCAATCTATCCTTCCCATTCTGGTGCGCTCTTTGGAGGGCTAGATTGTTCTGCTCTCACACAAAAAACAAAACAAAACCCTCATCCAGATTTCTTGGAAACCCTTTGGAGACTATTCTTTTGGGAAGCAGGTTTGATGGCCACAGGAGAATTAGGACATCATTCACAATAACCACCAAGGTGGCATCATAACAGAAATAGGTCTAGGTATTAAAAGTGGAACTTTATGAAGCTGGAAGTAATAGTTGTTTGCAAATTCATGGGAGGCAAAAAATTGCAGAATGTAGCACAGTGCAATCCAAGTCCACAAACGCAAGACAAAAGTTGTCCATGGGCTGTCCTTGGATCAAGAAATTTAGCTGTGATTGATCAGACTGCTATACATTAGCAATACTGACTCAGAGATAATGAGAGTCCTACCAGTCTATTGTCCTTATTCAAGGACAATAAGTGACAGTGGCATCATTGCACATGTAAACAAGTAACACCATCAGACTGCCTGCCCCTTCTTACTCTCCCCTCCAAGAGAGTCCACACAGCTTCAAGTAGTATAATGGTCCCCTTTTATCTTATGACTGTACAAGATACCCAGCGCCTTTACACACATAGAGACAGGCAGGTAGATCAGATATCCACAGGGTGGGTCTCATGGCACTAGACCAGGATCCCCCAAATTCCAGCTTCTGGATAGAAAAGGCTTCATGGGGGTGACAACATGAGTTATGTCACTGGGTGATACTAACCCTACTTCACCACTTCACTTCACCAAGTGAAGAGAGAGTGAAGGACAGATGTTTTAAAAACAATGGGGGGACTATGTGGCCCTCCAGATGTTACTGCATTCCAATCATTCCTAGCTGGTATTGTAAATGATGAAAGATAATGGTACCTGCAATCAGGAACGTCTGGATGGCTCTGAGGTCTGCAGTGCTGCTATAAGGGAACCAGTTCCACCACTACTCACTAGTCCCAAAATCTGGAAAATTATTACTAAAATCTGCTATGTTGAAAGAATACTGAATATTTGTCCCCATACCACCATTACAGGGGTATTGAACATGATGGAGAATGCTCACAAGCCAATAAGTGCACCATTATTTTGCAGATATAAATATATATACAAATAATCTATGAGATTAGTTGGGAGTATCATTATCCCCAGCCATCTTTTTTGGAATACCAGCAATTTCAGAAGATTGTGACTGGGAGCAGAGGGAGATAGGATGGAACAGCATCCTCATCCAGAGTTCTGCTCCATTCAATATTGCCCTCCTAGTTTTATTTCTCCTCCTCCAGAGAGCTCCAAACACTTTAATCCAATGCTTGAACTAGCTCACCACCCATATTAGGGCAACAGTTTGTAGAATTGTAATACTTAGGGTTGAAAACTACACAGATCTTTATGCTATGCAGAGGTGGTGATAGCTTGGAAGACCACTAAAACAGATTGGAAATTTCCCATTATTTTAAATGGGTTTTAAGCAGGTGTGATTCTGAACTTGACTATGTGCATTCAATGAGATGAGTGGGATTTCCACATCCTATACAACCAAACTCCCAGCTTTGGGGAGAAAGGTGGATATAAATAAAGCAAAACAATAGAACTGGAACTCCATTCAGTCAGTATTCATCATGACTCAGCCAAAATGGCATCCTTCATACATAAGAGGGAGGGATCAGAAGGCTTGGCCTCCAAGATACTTGTACAAGTACCTCCAAGGTGCTTGTATGAATTAAATTTGGTGGTGGGAGAAGCATCAAAGGAGAAATCCAAAGTAATTGAGTTAATACTGAACATGCTTGGTGGCTACAGAACAATGACTTACTTCTGGAGGGTGGGGTACAGGGAGAGGAAATGGAATAGGGTATCCTAAAGGAGGGCATGGATGGCTGCTCAGAACTCTGGATAGGAGCACACAACACTGCCGTATTTTGTGACAAGACCAGTTATATATCAGTGAAAGCAAACCTGGAACATTAAGTGAAACACTTGAAACCCTAAGCAATGGTTTGGGAAGATGGATGAGATGGAAATGAGGTGGTAGTGTCAAGACACTGTAGACGAGACAGTGTCATTTCAGGATCCAGACAGAGCAGGTCAGTTTCTGTTTCCCTTTCTCTCCTTTGTTAGTATTGCAGATGTTACTAAAGAAGGAGTCAAAAATTAACCCCCTCTTCTGCAGCCTGAAGTGGTACAGTTCTCTCTGTGATTTCTGGATCCTACCAAGTGTTATTCCCACATACAATGATATCATAACTGACTTGTACCTCTTACCTAAAGTCTATAGACCAAGAATGGGCAACTGTTCAGGAACGGGGGGCATTTTTTTCCCTCTTTGACCATCCAGTTGACTGTTCCAGTGCGTTTTGGTGTATCCAAAGTACCATAATGTCACTTCTAGCTATCATTTTGGCTCTTTCCCACCCCTTGTTTTGGGGGGTCTCTGAGAGACTTTGGAAGAGTAGAGGAAGCTAATTGCTGCAGTTTTGGCAGATTATGGCTGTGTTTGGGGCAAAAATAACTTTAGAATCAGACCAAAAAAGATTAAAAGGGAGGATCCAGGGCTTCTGGGGAGCTTCAAGGGCATCGTCTAGGGTTTCCAAGGGCCTCGCATGGCCCATAGGCTGCACTTCACCCATACCTGCTGTACATTATGCTGATAATTGCAGTAGAACTTATCTTACGCAGCTGACAGTTCCCAAAAATGGAACTTGGGTCTGGTTCACAAAATTATACTTCTGTCTTTTCATCATTTGATTAATCAGCACTTGGACTCTAGGGCATATGAGAGGGTTCCTTCCACTGAAAATGCATTGTGCTTGCATTGATACAGGTCAGTATGAACATTTAGTCAGCAGTGGTGACAATGATTCACATGTTTTGGCTATCATCACTTGCTACTACAGGGGTGAGCATGTGTGTGTGAATCAGCTCTACAACATATTAAAATGTCAAAAGTTGGGGTTAAAGACTCTTGTGTTGTAGCCAAGTAAAGCTGGCTATATCCAAACAGGTAGCTTTTTTGTTTTTTGTTTTTAATGATCCCTTTTACTCTGAATATTTTGAAACCTGTAATGAGAGTCACTGAGGTCCACTTTTAGTTACCCTAGTCATTAACAGCATTCCAAATTGGGTCATTTAGCTTTCAGTACCCCACAATCTAATTGAGCTAATCTGAACTATTAGGTCAGGAGCCAGTAGAGTTACATTGGCTTTGTCAGTGGAGATCAACAAGCTTAATTCCAAGTGCTCCATAATTAACTACTTGGTGGACTGCAAAGGTACAGTCACCATCCCAATAAAGTCACTGGCAAAACTCCATTGATTTTAATGGCTTTGAGTGTCATTTATCATCGTGGCTGTGATCCACAAGCCATTAACTTATAATACTTGCACAACCAGACCTCCAGTCCTCAAGCCACTTAGGAGAAATTTCCAGCAGTTGAAGTCAAGCATCATTGTGACTATCAAACTAGCTAATGGAATTCAGGCATCTGTCTTATGACTATTGGTAGCTCTGGCACAACTTCTCATTTTGCTTTGGTCAGACCTCATCTGGAGTACTGTGTCCGGTTCTGGGCACCTCATGTCAAAAAGGATATTGACAAGCTGGAGTGTGTCCAGAGGAGGTCAACCAAAATGGTGAAGGGCCTGGAAGCCATGCCCTATGAGGAGTGGCTTAGGGAGCTGGGTATGTTTAGTCTGAAGAAGAGAAGTTTAAGAGGGGACATGATAAATATTTGAAGGGATGTATATTGAAGAGAGAACAGGCTTGTTTTCCGCTGCTTGAGAGACTAGAACAAGGAGCAACGGATTCATACTACAGATTCCACCTGAACCTCAGGAAGAACTTCCTGGTGATCAGAGCTGTTTGACAGTGGAATATGCTGCTGCCTCAATGAAGTGTGGTGAGATCTCCTTCTTTTTTCAACAGATGCTGGATGGCCATCTGTTGGGAGTACTTTGATCTGTGTTCCTGCATAGCAGAGGGTTGGACTGGATGGCCCCTGTGGTCTCATTCAACTCTATGATTCTATGATCACTTAAATGTAAACTGTAATGAAATCAACAGGTCTTCCTGTGCCTTTTGATATCCAATGGCAGCTGCTGGTGCGCTTGTCAATATGACAGTGAATCTGAATGTTCTGTGAACTATCTAAAGTGTCGAACTCTATCCTCAAAGTAAAGTCAGTATGTTGGATAGTTCCTTTAGGGCAGAGATGAACCATGTGGAGTCCACGGGCTGAACTCAGCCCTTGGACCCCACTTTTGTGGCCCTGAACCAGCCCCACCAGCACCTATTTTTTTTTAAAAAAAATAATTTTTGTCCCCAAACCATGTAGCAAATGTTCCAAACATATGCAATATGCAAAGATCCCTAGAAGCACAAGAAACCTATACTCCCTTCCAATACCTGTATTTTCCTCTGCATTTCCTCTCAAAATGGTGACAGGAAGTGACAAGACATAACTTCCTGCTTCCATTTGGAGAGATGATTACAAATGAAAATGGAGGTATTTGAGCTTGCTGTGGTGGGGCTTTGACCTGTGGAAGAGTCTGGGGAAAATTGACTCCTGCTTTGTGGTTTGAACCAAAAACCGGAACAACTTTGTCACTGCACTGACATGCAACCCATTAGCTGTCATTGTTGAGGAATCTCAAATGCAACAGGCAATCCAAAGCCTCAGGACTCAATAGCTCTTCCTGAGGACCTGCTCGTGCATTGACTTTTGGATAATTGCTTTCAAAAGATCAAGCATCAAATCAAAATTGTTTCATTGTGTAGCAAGCTACATTCTCAGCTGCAATGTTTTATGTGTTTATTAAATACAATAAGGCCCCCATATGTTACCTGGAGTATTGCAACTTACTTGGTTTCTGTTTCCTAAAATACATTTTTTTTTTCCTAGCAGGGGACTGTATTGGCTTTGCCAAATCATATTTCTACTTGATATTTCCTTTAGTCCATTGAAAGGCTAATTTATCACACATATTATCTGTAATAATATATTAATAGATTGTCTGGCCAAAGGTTTCATTACATATTTGTTTAAATATAACCCACATGCACAAATCCAAGTCCTGTATTCTTCATATAGTAAGTCTGTATGTGCAACCATGTTCTGAATGAAGTTTCAGATAACAGATTCCACCCACAATCCTGCTCTTTCTTGACTGAGTTGGAAAAACATGTAACAATATGGCACCAACTGGAGGTAAAAGTGTTCCTCAAAATATGAAAAAAGTATGAAATATGAAGTCCTCTTACTCAGGATTATTCCCTTCAGTGAGCACAAGGTCCTGCTGGGTCACAGTCATCAGTAGGGAATCCAGAAACTTCCTACCAGAATTTTAGCATTCCTTCTACACATGGTGGGTAAATAGGGATGCTAGAAGGCCATAGTTAGCCCTTCCTAGAGCACTAGAATTTATTTTTGGCCCCCAAATGTTCTCCAGGAAGCAAGGAAATGTTTTTGCCCCCACTTAAGGCCCAGGAGAAGCCTTTTTGAGCAACAGGAAGTCACTTCCTATTCACTCCCTGTTTTAGAAAAAAGGCCTTTCCTGGGCTTAAAAATCTCTAGGGGGCAAAAAACATGGTAAAATGACCATCATGACCCCTAGAGAGCACTTGAAGGCATTTTGAAACAAGCATTTTGGACATTTGGGAGGTTCCTTGGGGCTGCGTGCAGCCCTCCGTCCATGTGTTCCCTGCCCCTACTCCCACCTGACTCCTGTTCCCAGTCCATTGCTCAAAGTTACTCAGTATCTCATGGACATTTTCATGAGAGGAGGGAGAAAACACTATGCTCAGTGCTCAATGGGCAAGATGAGACCATTCCCCTACTTGAGAAGAAATGGTAACTTCTGAATCAAATCCAGGTTAGTGCTAGTTTGTAGCTTCTGCATATACCTGGTACTTCTTAGGTTGACAAACACAAAATGAAAGTTAGTACCCTTGAAGTATTAGACTGAATTCTGTTGGTCAACCCCTAACACAGTACATGAATCAACACTTATCTAAAATCTAATGATTCCATACGTTTGCTCTAATTGGGCTACAAGTAGGATTCAGGTCAAGGTGTGCCTCTTTAGTTAGAACATTTCTCAACGGTGATGTGCTTAATGTCTATATTTTCTGTGGTTCAAAAAGGGAAATAATTAAAGCTTCATGTGCAAAACATGACCTTCTGACCCATTCTTTGACCTTACCAATTCCAGATCTTAGCTATGTGGGATCCATTAAGCAGCTCTAGCTTACAAGCTCTCAGAGTCAAATTCTACATTGAGTTAATGCACGAAAAGACCAAATGTGACGTGAGCTGGAGTTAAAGTAGCAGTGGTGGTAGAAAATAAGAAAATGGTAGTTTAAACCTTCACACATCCACCCTCCAAAAAAATCCCCCCAACCTTCTGTTTCACTAGGAAAAACAAAAAACAAAACAGCCATTGCACTTATGCTTGAAGATGAATTTCAGGACCTAGACAGAAAGGGAGAGAGTTATATCTGCCCCAATCTTTACTGTTATCATATGTTGGTGTAACATGCCATTTTACTGTCAGATACATGTTCCATTCACTTTGCTCCCTTTGCTGTTCATCATAGCATTGTGGTGTCATGTGCTCAGGAGAAGTGGAAGGGGTCATATCACCATGGCATAGCATGTAGAACATCTCCACTTTGAATTCTTGCCACCTTTTTTTTTGCAAGGATCTCAAGTAGTACTTTCAGGAAATATATACCTTTGTGTCTTAGCTGAAGATCCACCAGTATAAATAGACACCATGCAAAACCAGATGGACCAACTGTCAGGGTAAGATAGCTTCATATAGTCATCTAAAATTCCAAAGTAATCAAGATCAAATGAAATTGCTGCAGCTTGATGGGTGGAAAGCAATCACTGATCAAGCTAGTTTTCATTTCCCCAAGACATTATTTTATACAATCCCCATTCCCACAATCATACATGTATAGGGTTGAAAATTTCAGGGCAACACTACATGCATCTAAGAAAATTGACTGTAATCCACAAACATTCATGCCATAATAATTGGCAAGCTTTTTTTTTTTAGGCACAATGACAATCTTTAATAGAAATCTAAGTGTTAATCCCATCTTGACTAGACTCATTGAGTAAACTATTGTAAATGTATATAAATTGCATTGATCCAATGGGTTTACACTTGTTGGGACTATCAGTTCCATGTAGCCCTTTGTTTTTGCAGCAACAGATTAATACAGCTACTTTTCTGGAAATTAGATAGTATAATTTGTTTGATAAAATCTGTTATCTTTCCAGTGATACTGTTAGAAGTTGTGGTGTCCTTGGATTAGCTAGCAATCTGGGCCAAGTCAGAGTGCCCCAAGCTCATTGAAATAATTGGAACTGGTTAGATGTCATGGCAAACCAAAGTCCCTTTGCTTTCCATGGTACTTATGTGCAAATAACCTGCTAGATCAGAACTTTTGCATTGATGATGCAGGGAAGAGATAAGCAAGTGTGTTAAATATGCTAAACCTGTTTGTAAAGTACTATATTTTTAACGGGATAATGGGATTTGCTTTGCAAACTGGGATGTTATGACTACTTTCATTACTTATGGAAAATTCTGCATGAAGAATTATCTTTCTAATTCTCTAGAAGTCTTCTGGACGTGGAGAGTTGCTGATTTCCCTTTGTTACCAATCCACAACGAATACTCTTACGGTGGTTGTTTTAAAGGCCAGGCACCTACCCAAAGCTGATGTTTCAGGATTATCAGGTAATTGTAAAATGACTCATTCTTCCAGTGACCTACATATAAGTGATTTAAGAGCCTGAGCCAGGAACTATATATATTAGAATTAAAGGTGTAGCTTGTAAGCAGTAAAAAGTCTATGGATTGTCCCATCTAGATGTAAATATAGGAATCTGGGCTTTTATCCTTGCTTGGTCAAAAGAGCAGGGTGTGGCATTTGCACACAGATCCAACCCCCTTGACTGGCCCCCTCGTTGGTAGTAAAATTGTCTTAATAAATGACCTCAGGAACCATTGACTGGAGAATACACAGGCATCCTTTACAGACTTGGGATTCTCAGTTTATGGCCACCATCTGAATAACACATAAACAGCCATTCCATTTTACTAATTTTATGGAAGCCAAGGGACAGCAATCTGTCTGAAGCCAGTCAGTAAAATTGTCTCTGCAATGCCTCTTGGATGCAAATTTCCAGTTCCTGCCAACATTATGCTTTTCATTGAATTGGTTTTCCTTGTACTATCAGGGTTAAGTCCTTGACTATACTGACGTATGTGCTTTCCTAAGACTGTCAGAGCTGTCCAGCAGTGGAATCTGCTGCCTTGGAGTGTAGTGGAGTCCCCTTCTTTGGAGGTTTTTAAGCAGAGGCTGGATGGCCGTCTGTTGGGAATGCTTTGATGGGTGTTCCTGCATGGCAGGGGGTTGGACTGGATGGCCCTGGGGGTCTCTTCTAACTCTATAATTCTTTGATTTTATTGGTTTACCTGGAAAAGTTTCCTGCAGGATCTCTGTGTTTGTCATACCCCCGACTCCATTCTATATCATAGTGAAGATATTAAAATAGGGAGAAGCATGTAGAAGGGCAGAATGACACAATTATTTTCACATAGCATGCCCCAGCAGAAAACAACATGAAGAAGCCACAGATGTAGCAATCAGAAAATTACTTCTCATGTCAACTTTGTTCCAGGTTGGTTGGCATGTAAAGTGCTGCACTGTTAGTCCCTTGTGCACTGTTCTGCCTGTTCCGTTACTCTAGTATTACACAAGAGGCCCTGGAAACAGCAAAAGGAAGTGGCAATTACATGATTTGAATAGCACAAGAAGAATCCTTTAGAAGTTATACTGAGATAGCCACTTGAATGTTCATATTTTTCCCCTTATTTAATTCATTTTTATTTGCTTGAGCCATTGGCCATAACGATACAGAATTGTAAGACTAGTTACTGAAAATGAGATAAGAAAATTGTATGAGATTAAATCCATGTAGCTTAACTATTATTGAATTTGCAAATCAAATACATGGTTACTGCGAAAACACAGAGATCATTTCACAGCTGCTGGAACACACACACACACAAACACACAGTATGTCTTGCTTATTAAGGCCACTGAGCAGATAGTATAATTTATGCATTTCCAAAAAAGGAATATTTCAACTCTTATCCCAAACTAGGCTGCAAGGCCCTAACACAGGAAGTCCCTAAATCCAACTAACTACAATAGGTGTTAAGAAAAGTCAATAGTCCTTCTTGGACATCAGTATATGACTATGACCAACGTGGTTCTGTAATTCACTAATGTCCTATATTTGCAATCATTTACAAATAATAATTTGGTTGAAATATTTTTGAATCTTTAATTGGTGTACTTTATCAGTAAAATAGTAACACCTTGTATACAGATTATGAAGGATGCAAATTATACGTAGATTCACAGAACTCGAAAAGAACAGTCCTTGCACAAGAGTAGCACTTGAACAAGGACAAATAACTGAATTACAAACAAATCATAAGCTTTAGATAAGAAAAGCCTATTGATAAATGCACCATATTGGCTATATGAAAATTCATAAGACTTGAGATCAAATGAACCATGGAGACTGCATGAAGATTCCAAAACTCAAATAAGTACAGCACTTGAACAAGAAACAGTGCTTGAGCAAAAATGAACAAATAATTAAATTACAAAGAAGTCACAAAATTTAGATAGGAGAAACCCCATGGGTTTTCACATAGCCTGCATGTTTCGTTTACTTCAACATAGTACTGGTGAATCGACTCAATGAAGGAAGCCACAGCCCTGAGTCTGCAAGACCTGAGTAGGGCTGCTGATCGTAGGGTGACCTGAAGGTCTCTCATCTATAAGGTCACCAAAAGTTAAAGTCAACTTGATGGCACTCATTGACAACACCAAGAAAACATGACTTAGCCAATATTGCTCATGTTACAGAGCCTATAAGCCATAACGTACTATTGCTCCATTGACATGTGCTTCTTTTGCTCAAGACTCAGGAATAACTTTTGAGTGGGAGGAGGATATCTTAAGAACCTGGGTGAGAAGAGTGATCAGGGAGTTCAGTCTGTGCATTGCAATCACATGCTTCTCCATGGTTCTTAAGGGCTAAACCATTTGTTGCATTTTGCTTCTCTTTGCAGACCCCTACGTCAAAGTGAACCTATATCATGCCAAGAAAAGGATCTCAAAAAAGAAAACCCATGTCAAGAAGTGTACCCCCAATGCAGTGTTCAACGAACTCTTTGTCTTTGATATTCCCTGCGAGGGTCTCGAAGAGATCAGCATTGAATTCTTGGTTTTGGATTCAGAGCGGGGATCCCGGAATGAAATCATTGGCCGGTTAACCTTGGGGGCGTCTGCGGAAGGGACAGCTGGCGAGCACTGGAAGGAGATCTGCGAATATCCCAGGAGACAAATTGCCAAATGGCACATGTTGTGTGATGGCTAACTGCATAGCAAGAGGTTGGAACTTTTTCAACAAGCAAACAAAAATCCATAGGCAAGGATTAGTTTTATTTCTTTGCAATGTATAATCACAGGCTTGTGCCATTAAAAAAGGACTTTTTGTTGTTGTTGTTGTTAAGACTGAATTGAATTTTCCAAACAAAAGGTAACTAACTCCCCCCCCCATTTAATTGAACTCTCTCTCTCTCTCTCTCTCTTTTTTTTTTTGGTTGGTCTTGACAACTGTAAAGAACATGACATAATTCTATCAGAGGTTCATATTCTAACTGGAGTTTACACAGCTAAAGAGACACAAAGTGCTGTAAACCCAATTAAGAAGTCTTTTTTTTTTAAAGTTCTATAATACTCAGAATACTAAATTACTGCTGTCACTAAGATGCTGGTAACCTCATGAGTATATGTTACTAGATAGAGAATCACCTGGGTTTTGTAAAATTGAAAAGAAAAAAGCTGGGCAAATGGAAGAAGCATTCATTTCAGATTCATAATGGAACACAATCCTTTCTTTTGTATAATAGATTTCCCCCCCAGGTGGTTAGGGGTTTATACTTTGAGCAATCCAAAGACTCAAGACATTTTTTTGAAAATTTACATTGCATCTCTCAGAGGTCCACTTTTATACTTAACCCGTGATATATTTTATGGGTGGGGAGAGAAGAAGAAATTGGTTCCACTAACTGACCCAGATTCATTCAAAATCCAGAGGAGCATCCCCACCCCCATGATAAACTTTGTTTAATAAAGGGCTTAGATGATATTGTATGGTTAGGATTTGTGCCTGTGCTGTAGGGGTTTTTTTAAATTATAAATTTTTGACCAAAAAAATTGTGCATTGAACCTTTCTAACCAAGGTTAAAACAAGCGAGCATGATGGTACACCTCGTAGAGATTGAAACGCCTGTGGACCGAACTGAAACATCTTTCTTATATGTTTCTGTTTCTTTTATTATGCTAAAACAAAAAACAAAAAAAGTCATTGAACATTTTTTTGAAAACCACCATTTAGGAGAAGTTAGGATACGCATAGGAAGCACTGATCCTGCAATAACTCAGTATTAGAAGTGGCTTGTGTTCAAAGATGGGTTTTAGCAGAATCAGGCTTTTGGCTAGCTGTATACCTCATGCTGACTCATAAGTAGATGAGCTGTTTTACTGTAGCAATTCACTTAGCTCCATATCATTTGTGCCCCTGGGTGATTGTATTGAGTACTGAAGGGATAGTGGGTGGGAAAGGCCCAAAGCGTAGCACTGTGGTGTGCAACATGCATGTAACCATATCATCCGATTTTTATTTATTGATTTATTTTTGCCAGGTATGGAGAACAAAGTCTGACCTAGGGCTAGGACTGCAGACCTTGTGACCTCCGAGCCAAACCCGTATATCTGTACTGCTACCTGCTTGAGGAGTTTCTTGGCTTTACATTCCTGGGCAGGTGGTGAAGACAGAAAGTTTACTGCTGCACCCCTAGTAGGCTGCCTTATGTGGTGGATGGGTTGCACTCAGCTCAGTGGGTCACAAAACCATATAGGCCAACACAAGGTAAACCAGTGCACAATTATAATATCCCTTGTTGAAAACTGTAGAACTTGTCCATATGTTTACACTAGAAATAATGTTCAAGCTGTCAGATTAGCACAACTGCAGTAGAAGAATTTCCTGTCCTATCCTTTGTTGGTGGATATCTGAGATATTGGGAAAGTTCTTCATTCCAGTGCAAACCAGGATGTCTGCCAGAATGGCATTTGCCTCAGCACAAGTACCATTAGAAAGTTCCATGGAGACTCCACTGTACATAAAAAACCCAGAGACGGTAGACTCAGACTCATGAATTTTCCTAGGTTGATCAACAAACAGGGATCCTTCTCAGGAACATTGCATAGATATCCAAGTCTTGGCATTACGGTTGAATTTACGTCTCCATGGAAATCATTCTCTATAGACTTGAGGGAGGCAAAGGTCACATGGAAATCTTAAGACCAGAGTTTTATGTAAACAAAGGGTCACAGGGCTGTCCTTTTGGTGTGTATATGTACAATGCTTTGTTTGAAGGGTAGGATTTTGAATGCTGTTTAAAAGGAGAAGATACTACAGGACTTGCATTTCTGAAATGTGCTAAAGCACTCTATTTCTCTAGTTGTCCTAATGACCTGTCTAAAGTGTGAATTGACCCATTGTCCATTAATCTGAAATCTGAAGTATTTGGAATTTTGAGCCAGTCTGAGGTTTGACTCGAAGTCATGAACCACAAATATCTAGCCACTTAGATTGAAGCACACTGATATATGTGTTCTCCTGGCAGGATAACTGTCTGTGTTCTATCTATATTGCTGGAATGTTATCTCAACAGGACAAGGGGAAAAGATATTAAAAATCTGAAGAGTTAAGAGTATCATTTCCATGGACTTTAATGGGACCAAACTGGCTGAAATGAAAATACTTTGGTAGAACTGGATTGGGAATCAGAACCAATGTACTCCAAGGCATAAGCAAATGATACAAACAGACCCATCAAGCATCAACAATGAAATCAGGGTTCTAGCAAATATGCTGGAGGTTTGTGTAGGATTTTAACTGGAGCCATAGTTTGGCCAGAATAGGATGAGCAAAGACTGGGATGTGAAATATGCAACAAATATTACTGGGAGAATTCCATTTGGAGTCTTTCAGGTTTTTGTGTTGGTAATTTATCCAGGTTTTTGAATGATGTGTTTGATATAACAGTGTTTATATAAGCTCTAAGGCATTTTCACAACATGCTTTTTATTAAAATGCTCTGTGTAAAAATTAATATTAGTGATGCAACTTGTGTGTATAAAGGAGTCAAATCTATTTTGTTTTGTTTAGACAATTTGTAGGCCACCATCTGTCCAGGCTTGAAATCCTCAGACTGCTTACTCCAGGGTGGACACATTACTATTATTAGGAATTGGTCCTAAAAGTACCATGAAGGTCAATGATTTCTGTAGAGATACTCCAGTAGACTCTGATATAGATCCTATTCTGAAAGGGAAAATGTCTGTCAAACCATGGTTATTCTGTTGAGCAGAATAGTTGAAGCAACCCAGTTGTACAGAGAGAGTGGTAATAGTGACAATTCCAGATGGAAAAAAAATGTCCATTCCAACCATGAACAAAAGATCTTAAAGCAAGATGGCCTTATTCAAGTTAAACGAAATGTTGTCATTATGGTCTGTATGATAGGTCTCTGTGAAGTCACTCTTAATGAAACTAATTAAAACAACAGGAATAATATTTGTCTAGCCTAGTGGTTTCCTGCATTGTGAGTTCCTCAGCGATAAGAACAATAATGATGAATTAATGCTGAAACTTGCCTGTCTTCAGCAATATAATCTTACAACATGCTGGAGCACTAAGTGTTCTTATGTAGGAGAGATTAGGAGCCTCATACAAAGTGAGCAGAAAAATTAGAAGATCCATGGAATCATGGACTCACATAGAGCTGGAGAGGACCATCTAGTCCAGCTAATGGCCAGGGTAGAAATACAATGCGAAAGAATCCAACCACTCTTCAAAAAAATGCTAGTGAAAGAGGTGATCTTTTGTTCTGTCCAAGGTGGTCTTTTCTACTGTCAGAAGTTCTTCCTAATGCTGAATGGGAATCTCCTTTCTTGTAAATTGAATCCCCTGATTCAGGTTCTGTCCACTAGAACAGCAGTAAAAAGGTCTCACCATCTTCTATGTGAAAGCCCTTCAGATACTGAAAGATGGCTCCTACAACACCTCTTGATCTTCTCTTTCCCAGGTTAAACATGCACAGCTCCCTCAAATGTTCTTCATAGGGCTTGCTTTCCAGACCTTTAAAGTCCCCTGTAACATGCAGGAGTTCATGTAGAAAGGGCTGCCTGGAGATGGAAAATCTGTAAATCTCTAGCCAAACCCCTGGCTACCACAGCATCCTGAGATGATAAACTTCAGCCATCAGTCCCTAGCAGGCCCCAAATTCTCCCTTCAGTAGTACGCCTTGCTTTCTTTGTCTTCAAATAAAATCTGGGGTTGTGACAATCTGTCATTTTACATCAAGTAGGTAATATCTGAAAGCCTGCCTTAAGTAGTGTGAGGGATAATTTTCCTACTGGTGGAATGACAGCTGTTGGGGTGGGGAGAATAGTTCTTTTTACACTGGGCAAATTGTAAATAGGGTCCTCTTTTTTAAACCTTAAGAAATGTTTGTCTTGGAAAACCCAGTTGTTAACCCATCCAGGAACCAGCTGGGATTGAAATATATGTGATCATGCCTTTAAAAGAGGGGAAGGAAAGGGGGAAAAAAGAATTAATTGCTGTTTTATAAAGTATTTGGTTCTTAATGTGAATATCTGGAAATCTGTTAAGGCTAATGTCCTGTATTAAAACTTGTAAAATAATGTCTGTCTAAGTAGATAAGA
Organism: Ctenosaura bakeri; assembly: GCA_948474755.1. Classification (NCBI taxonomy): domain Eukaryota; kingdom Metazoa; phylum Chordata; class Lepidosauria; order Squamata; family Iguanidae; genus Ctenosaura; species Ctenosaura bakeri. The sequence continues at coordinate 624,360 of CAOLHI010000442.1, read as the reverse complement.
GAACAATAACAAAAGTTTTCCCCAAAATGGGAGCTTATTCATGTTTGGAGACCTGTTGTAACTCAATAACCAATTTGTTAATGATGTTGTACATTCAATAGAAGTTCTTTGGGAGGAAGCATGGTGTCAGAGGATTTGTATGTCTTTTGTGCCAGCTCTGTATGTTGTGCCCTGTATGTAAGACAAGAATAAACTGCTACTTTCATTCATTCCACCCCAACACAACCCTTTTTTTGAAAAAAGAAAAATGATGCACATCAATTTGCTTTTTCTTTTATTTTCCTAGTGAAAAATCCAAGCCACCATAACTTTTTGAGACACTCTTCCTTTCGGGAACGGAATCCACTCAGAGGGCATGCTCATCAAATTTGCAGATGACACCAAATTGGGAGGGGTTGCTCATATGCCAGAGGACAGGATCAAAATTCAAAATGACCTGGATAGGTTGGAGAGCTGGGCCAAGGCGAACAAAATGAAATTCAACAGAGAGAAGTGTAAGGTCCTACACTTGGGTAGAAAGAATGGAAAACAGAAATATAGGATGGGGGACCCGTGGCTGGATAGCAGTATGTGTGAAAGGGATCTAGGAGTCTTAATAGACCACAAGCTGAACATGAGTCAGCAGTGTGATGCGGCAGCCAAGAAAGCCAATGCAATTCTCGGCTGCATCAATAGGAGTATGGTGTCCAGATCGAGGGAGGTACTGGTACCACTCTACTCTGCTTTGGTTAGACCCCATCTTGAATACTGTGTCCAGTTCTGGGCACCACAATTCAAGAAGGAAGAGGTTTTTAAGCAGAGGCTGGATGGCCATCTGTCGGGAGTGCTTTGCAGGTGTTCCTGCATGGCAGGGGGTTGGACTGGATGGCCTGTGTGGTCTCTTCCAACTCTACATTTCTATGATTCTATATAAGATATAGGCAAAATCTACACTTTACTTTAGGGGGATACACTTAATGACTTTGTAGTGGCCAGACTGAAGCAAGCAGTTAAAGCAGCATCGGCCCAAATCTCCCCCGCATGGTACTCATGAAAGTGAGTCCTTATCGCAGAACTTTCCAAACCTTTCATGTTGCTGATGCACTTTCTAGACATGCATCATTTCATGACACAGTAATTCAGTTTTACTAGCAAATTGGAGGTTAAACTAACCAATTACACATGTGTAGTAGTACCCAGAGGCATATCTCGGGTGGGAAAAGGCAGCTCCCCTGATCCTGGCCTGCTGTCGTCACCCTCGCCAGGAAAGACCCTGGTGAGGGCAGTGGGAAAAGGAGTCCCCCACCCATCCAATCCTGACCCGCTGCCTTCACCCTTGATGAGGAAAGACCCCAGTGAGAGCAGTGCCAATAGCTTACATGAGGGGGACCTTTCTCAGCCCAGGAAGGTGACACACATACACACATCAGATGACACACTAATGTGTCATGACACACCATTTGGAAAGCCCTGCCTTATCAAATGAAGCTGCATTCTGGATACATTCCTGAGCTATGCACTAGGCACCGTTTATCTGATGGCTAATAAGCTGCTACTATTACTACTACTACTACTATACTACTAATATTTATTTCTATCCTGCCTCTCCACATGGATCCAGGCGGTGAACAACATTAAATACATTAATACATTAAAAACATTAAAAACATGCCCAATCCTCTCCACCCACCAATCCATCTAAAACCAACCCCCAAAACACACAACAATCAATCAACTATTGAAAGAACAGCAAGACAATTGATGGGAGGCGATGGAAATGCTAGTCTTGGAAGGCCTGTCAGAAGAGATCAGTCTTGATTGCTTTCTTAAAGCCGTCAAGACTGGTAATATGCCGGGTCTCCTCCGGCAGGCCATTCCATAACTTGGGAGCAATAGAAAAGAAGGTCCTCTGGGTAACCACAGCCCACCTAGTTCTGACTGGCTGCAGTAAATTCCTCCCAGAGGACCCGACACTGCCCCAAATCTCATATATTATAAGAATACCAAACACCGCATAGCATTTTCAGGTGTTTCAAACATTGTTGTACTGTGTTCCTTGCAGGAAGACCATAAGGTAAGTAAGTATTATTGCATTATTCTGCCATATTGCAGATGTGAGCTGGGAAGCTTGGGAGAAGAGAAGCTGGGAAGCAAAGGAAGCAAAAGGCTTGAATCCTACTGTTAGTTTTGACTAGAGTAGGTCCACTGAACTAATGGGATTTAGCTACATGTTGACACTCTTTGGCCTATCCTGTTAGTTCCAACTAGGGCATAATTGGTAGCAGAATTCAGCAACTGATTCTGCTCCAGCTGAAACTATCAGGATTCAGGCTAGAGTGTCTGGTCTAAGATTCCCCCCAAGCCTAATTTGGTCAACAAGCAATCCTAAAGTGACCTCCCAAGAGTCTGAGGATGCCCTTCTCAAATCATTACCCTTTGCTGGGGATCACCCTCACCCTTATTTATTTATTGATTATCTCATTATTTAATTGACTTTATATCTTGCCTTTATCCTGAAATGGGATTCAGGTTGGCTTCTGATATTTTCAAAAAAGATCCATCTAAAAAGTTTATTTATGAAAGTTAACAATAATTAAATATCAATATTATTAAAAGCATGATTAAAAGCAATTAAACTGCTTAAACCATATTTAAAACATAGTTTCAATGGAAGATTAAAAATTATAGCATGCCACTATAAACACACACAACTGCTCCACACTTAAAATTCAAAGGCCTGCTTGAAATGGAAATATCTTCACCTGCTGGCAAAAAAAAGAAAAAAAACACAACCAAGTGTTACTGTAGTTTCTAGTCTGGGCCTGTGGTATATTAGATATCACTTGATATCAATAATCTGGCCTTCTTTACCAATTCCTCTCCATGTGCTTGCGAGGCCCCCAGACAAGCACACACAGAGGCACGGCCAAAAATAGCTGAACTATTCAAAACCACTCCAAACTGGACAGTATTTGCCGGACTGCCGCTTTAGGAGACCTCCAGGCAAGTACGATCCCATTACGTATGCACGCTGTTTACAAAGGACTAATCTTATCTCTTTTTATGATAGAGTTACTAGCTTGATAGATGAAGGGAATGCTGTGGATGTAGCATATCTCGATTTCAGTAAGGCCTTTGACAAAGTTCCCCATGACATTCTTGCAACGAAGCTAGTAAAATGTGGGCTGGACAGGGCTACTGTTAGTTGGACTTGTCATTGGTTGACCGACCGAACCCAAAGGGTGATCACGAATGGCTGCTTTTCGTCCTGGAGAGAAGTGACTAGCGGGGTGCCACAGGGTTCTGTCCTGGGCCCAGTGCTGTTCAATATTTTTATCAATGACTTGGATGAAGGAATAGAGGACATGCTGATCAAATTTGCAGATGACACCAAATTGGGAGGGGCTGCTAATACGCCAGAGGACAGGATCAAAATTCAAAATGACCTGGATAGATTGGAGAGCTGGGCCAGGGCGAACAAAATGAAATTCAACAGAGAGAAATGTAAGGTCCTACACTTAGGCAGAAATAATGGAATACAGAAATATAGGATGGGGGACACGTGGCTGGATAGCAGTACGTGTGAAAGGGATCTAGGAGTCTTCATAGACCACAAGCTGAACATGAGTCAGCAGTGTGATGCGGCAGCCAAGAAAGCCAATGCAATTCTCGGCTGCATCAATAGGAGTATGGTGTCTAGATCGAGGGAGGTACTGGTACCACTCTACTCTGCTTTGGTTAGACCCCATCTTGAATCCTGTGTCCAGTTCTGGGCACCCCAATTCAAGAAGGAGATTGACAAGCTGGAGCAAGTCCAGAGGAGGGCGACCAAAATGGTGAGAGGCCTGGAAGCCATGAAGCCCTGTGAGGATAGACTTAGAGAGCTGGGTATGTTTAGAAGAGGAGGTTAAGAGGGGACATGATAGCCATGTTTAAATATTTGAAGGGATGCCACGTAGAGGAAGGAGGGGACTTGTTTTCTGCTGCTCCAGAGACCAGGACAAGGAGCAATGGATTCAAGCTGCAGGAAAGGAGATTCCACCTGAACCTCAGGAAGAACTTCCTGACAGTCAGGGCTGTCTGGCAGTGGAATCTGCTGCCTCGGAGTGTAGTGGAGTCTCCTTCCTTGGAGGTTTTTAAGCAGAGGCTTGATGGCCATCTGTCAGGATTGATTTGAAGGTGTTCCTGCATGGCAGGGGGTTGGACTGGATGGCCTGTGTGGTCTCTTCCAACTCTGAATTTCTATGATTCTATGATTCTATGATTCTATGATTCTATGATTTATGATCATACTCCCTGCCCTAAGCAGGGAGCCGAATACTCAACTGTCAAGCACTCCACATTTGCATACTGTCCACTCTATTGACAACTCCATCATAACTCAAGCATACAAAATATTGACCTTTTCGAGGCTTTGTCTCCAACCCAAAACTCATTGTTTTCCCTGGCAACGGACTAGCCTACGGCCACATTTTCCCCTATAAGACCCCCTGATTTTGAGCGCTTCTTCGGATCGCTCCTGGCTTCCATCCCACCTTGCTGTTGCTTCGTTCGACGAGCCTTCCCCTCAGCTCCTCATGCTGAGAATCTCCACTTCTACAGACCTTTTCTTCAGACTACCTGGGCTTCAGGAATTCCTATACAACACCTCCTCTTAAAAACTCTCTATCCCACTCCTACCTTTATTTCAATAGTTCTCCGTGTGAGTGGTTTGCATACCTGTGTTTGACTGTGCTGTACATTAATAAAAACAACTATTATTATTTACTTCTGTTTGCTCCTTGACTCCTGACCCCGTAGACATTGGGTTCAAGATCTCGCTAGGTTGCCCTGCCTCTTGTATTGCTTAGCTTGTGTTCTGCTAATTCCCTTCCCCATTGTGAGCACATTGAGATGTCAACCAGGGTAACACAAGGAGGAGGCCAACTGGGCCTCCTGTGGAAGGGAATTCCACAGCTTGGGACCAGTCATAGAGAAGGCTCTTTCCCAAGTTCTGGAAGGGCCAGACCTGTTTTAACTTATCTCAGGCTGGAGATGGCGGCTTCCCTTCCAAGCCTTCTGTAACACCCTGCCACCCTCCTCATACAACTCTTGCTTTCTCCTCTTGGTCCACCAACTTAGTGAGAAAGGGTTAAAGCCTCTCTGGTTTTATTCAGAACAATTTAAGAATCTGTGGTAGTGTGTGTCAGTAAAATTAAAACTGATGGAAAAGTACTCTGCTGAAACTGAAATTACAAAACTGGAATGTAATCTATATTACAATAACAAATAGGGAAAGGGTATTGGGTGTTACAGGTATATTCAGGCAAAATAAAAATTCCAAAAGTATTTAATCAGCTTCCTCAGCTTAAGCCAGTATTCAGGTTCAGAGCTTTCATGCACACCGAGTCCTTTGGCTTCCCTTTCTGTTCAAAGGCTAATTGCCCAAGTTTAGGTCTTGCCTTCTGACTTGACTAAAAATAAACAGATTTCTTCCCTACCTCTCACCAAGCCTCTGAGAAGATAATCCCACTTATTCAAACAACCTCCTTTGGTAGACTGAAAAGCTCTCACTCAAACCCTTCCCTGGAAATTTCACTGCAGGAAGTTCCAAAAATGCAAGTCATGGGGCCTTACATAGAGCTTTTCCTCAGAAATCTTAGCTTCTCCCACGCACTAATGGGCTGGGTTTCTCTCCTACCCTGAGCCTCTTGGGATACATCAGAACCTGTTGCCAAGGCTGGCCACACCCCAGGCTCCGTCATAGAAGTCCTCACCAAATGCACCTTCATGGGTGGTAGATCTGAGAGAAAATGCTCCCCTGAAGATCTCAAAGCTTGCACTGGATTATATAAGGAGATGTGATCTTCTCAGAGAGTCTGTATCCAAACTATGACAGGCTTTAAAGGTCAAAAACAGCACTTGATTTTTTTTCCTCTAGAAATGGACCAGTAGCCAATGGAGCTGTTCCAACAGGGCAGTCACATGATCCCCAGACCCAGCCTACAGCCTGGCTGCAGCATTTTGGACCTATTGAATTTTCTGAATGGTTTCCAAAGCCAGACCATTGTAGTTTTAACTGTGCCAATACATTCTTGGCCACAGCTGAAACCTGGGCCTTGGAGCTCAGATCCAAGTCCAGGAGCACACCCAAGATGTGAACTTGAGGGACTGTAACCCCATCCAACACAGGCTGAATCCCTATTCCCTGATCAGCCTCTGACTGACCAGGAGCACCTCTGTCTGGTCTTGATTAAGAACACTTCCGCATGGCACTCTTATAGTGTGATGATTCCAGTTTCAACCTCCTACGGAATCCTGGGCTTCAGCCCCTCCCAAAACTGCAAACCCCAGAATTCCATAGGAGGTTGAAAGTGGAATCATCGTGCTATAAGAGTGTCATGCGGAAATGGCCTAAGTTTCAGTTTGGGTGCCCTCAATCAGCTCATTACTGAGAGCAGACACTGGTTTAGTACAGAAACAGCTTCCTTGGCATCAGATGGAGAGGAAAGATAGCATGTCATCAACATACTGATGACACTGAATCCCAAAACTCTGGATGACTTCTTTCAGTGGTTTCATGTAAACATTTTAAATATTATTATCTTACTTGAATATTATATCATTCTGTCATGCTGCAGATGCAGGGACTAGGGCAGAAAAGAATAGGCTTGCTTAAGACTGCTTGAGGATTAGCCATGCTGCACAATTAAAACAGCTTGATACTACTTTAACCACCATGGTGCCATTCTGCAGCATCCTAGGTTGTCAAGTTTGGTGAAGGACTGCTCTCTGCTAGAGAACTGCAGTATTATAGTTCATGAAGGTGAACTAAAGTGCTCTAGAAGCACAGAATTCTAAGGCCCTTTCCACATGTGTCGGGGGGGAAAGGGGCAAACACGCCCAAAAACAGAGCTTACCAGCAGCCGGGCGAGTCCGTCGCCATGCGGAGCAGCGCGAGTTTGCTGCTTCATAGTCCTATGGTGTCCCAAATGGCAGCTTCTGGTTGGTGGAGGCTCTCCACCAACCGGAAAAGCTTGCCAGCCAGAAGCCCACGCCGGGCAGATCTGCAGGCATGCACTTGCGCACACCTGCAAATCTGCTTTGGAGCCGGGCGATGGAGTGCACAGGGTTGGGTGCTTCGTGCTTTTTAAAAACCTCTAAAAAGAGGTTTTTAAAAAACACGTCGCGTGACCGGTTCTGGTTGCTCCTGCATGGATTGAGGTATGGAACTGCAAAAAGCAGTCCACCCCAGTCCACGCTATGGTGCAGAAGACCTCTGTTGGAGGTCACTCTGCACCATTTTAAAATGCTAATGTGGAAATGGATTAAGTTTATCCCTGAACAATAGGTTCCAGGATTCCCCTGGATGGAGGAATGGCCCTGACAGTATCAAGGTACAATTTTGAATTCTAACAAGTTCCTTGTTAAGGCAAGAAGCAAACCAGGAATTTCTTGATTCATCTCTGAACCACTCTGGTGCACCAGCTCTCTCATACAGAAAATAAACCAATATTCCTGAATATGGTCTGAGAAGGTCAGGTGATGTCACTCTGCTGAAGGTAAGGAGATCAGTGCCTAGATGGAAAACTACTTGTAAATCCGTGTATATCACTTTGAATTCTATGATAGCAGAAATGTGTAATTTGATTAAACACCTCAGTACACAAAGAAGCAAAAGAGGTAGGCAACAAGGGGAGGAAAGAGGGGGGAAAGAGAGAGAAAAGGTAAAACATTGTTAGCAGCAATAGTGAATAATCTACTTGATTCCTCAACATGGTAACCTCCAGAAGGCTGAAAGGGTGATCTAGCACTACAATATTCCACACCTGTAACTGGATCACTCTGAACACACAATCTAAGGATCTAAAAGCATTTTTGTAAGCTCAGCTTAAAACTAGAGTTAAAGACAGAGCTACAGTATTATGAAACATTTGCCTAGAGCTTACTGTGAGTCAAATATGAGTCTGAGTCCAGTTGGTTAATCCCAACTATAGTAGAAGAAATTGTCAAATGATAATTTGGTTGTACGTAGTCGAATCCCATTGAATCAATAAACTATTTTAATTGAAGCTAACAGTAGGAGTCAGAATATCATGCTCCTTCTCAAATAAAATGAAGTTATTCAGGATTATATTCTGTTCAGTTTACTCTTTAATAGCATGTGCTATTAGCCTAGAAACTATCCACCCCTGCATCTAGGTTATGTTACCACACCTTATACCCTCACTCTGTGGGATGTGCTATTTTCATAATTGGACATATTTCACAGCTGGAACACATGTTTGAAAGTTCACTGGCTGTAAGCATAGACCAGGTCAAGATGATGTGAGACATGATGAGTTCATACATTTAGAGAGGATTAGGTGGGAAAGCCTGGTGTTGATGGGCTTGGGACAATCCTCTCAAAATCTATAAGCTATGAGCATTCCAGAAAAGAAGAGAAGGTGAAACTGCCCAGATGAAGCAACCAGGGACCCCTACTGTTTGCATATCCTACAGAGACCTTCCCTATTCAACTACCTGGCCAAAGCATTAAGAAATGGTCAAGACTCCCATCAATGTTTTGTCACCTAAAGTTAAGACAACCAGCCTGCTCTGGACTTCTTTGCCAACCAAGTGGGAAAGCCTCTTTGTTCACGCACCCTACTTCAGGGAAGGAAATAGAGTATTTAAACCCCAGCTGCAGCCCCAGTAAATTGTAGTACTTTGGATGTGGTATGTAGCACCCAGATCCCTGTTCCTCTGTGCTACCCTCAGATGCACTGTCTGAGCCACTCCACTTCACCTTTATGCTCCTGGATAGGTAACTATCACCTTTTCCACCCAATTTCTTTCTATCCAACCTTTCTTGCCTCACTTTCCAATAGCCTTGTCTAGTTCTGAAGAGTGTCTGATTTCTTATTTGTTTACTTATTTCCAATAAAAAAACACTGTTTAATTTTTAACTGGAATCTTCTCTACAGTTAGTACTAATATACTGAGATTAAAGGATCTTGCCATTACCCTCCTCTCACAGGCCTCCTTTGAGCCATAATTCCTTGAATTCTAAGGAGATGCTCACATTGTGGGTGGATCTCAAAGTCCCCCACCTATTACGGTAACATCCACCAGTGTGGCTGTGGGAAAGTTTTGCCTGTGTTGGCCCAGAGAGAAGAAGAGAGAGAGAGAGAAAGAAGAGGTAGACTTTCAATGAGCCACTTAAAAGCACCAGATGGTGAGGGAGAGGTCTCTGGAATTCCCCATTTTTGTTGCAGAACCCAGGGTAGGGATGGCAAAGGAGATTAACTCTTGGTGTTAGCTTGAAGTTCATCCTCATAAGTGGTGAGATCTGAAGGAGTGAAATCCTCAGGTGAACGTCCCTCCAAACAGTATAGACTTGGCAGCAATCCAGTAACATGG